>JAYXIM010003183.1:0-14341 GCA_037575425.1 Anastrepha fraterculus
TCGCCCTCCTTCAACCTCAGACCCAATGAGGCGGACTCCTTTTCATAGCCATAAAAGCGGCGGTGACACTCCGCTTGATATGACCGAAGGTGTCGATGTCATCAGTATACGTAAGGAGCTGGACACTTTTATAGGAAAAGGTTCTGTTTCATTCTACCCCTACCCTGCGAGCCACACTCTCCATCACAAAGTTGAAGAGATCACATAACAATGCGTACCCTTGTCTGAAACTTTGAACGGTATCAAAAGGTTCGCAGAGGTCCTCTTCTATCTTAACGGAGCTTCGTGTGCTGCTCAACATATTTCTACACAGCCGTATCAGCTTAGCAGGAATACTGAACACAGATATTATGCAATATAGTTGGTCGCGGGATATCAAAGGCTGCCTGGAAGTCGACGAATAGGTGGTGCGTGTTGACTTGGTCCTCATGGGTCTTCTCTAGTATCTGGCGCAGTGTGAATATTTGGTCGACGGTGAAACCAACAGGACCACCACACTGGTACGCCCAAGTACGGATTGGGCGTAAGGTTTCAGTTTAACACATTGCAGGCAGGATCGAATTTTACATGCGATGGAGAAAACGCTGATCCCTCAATAGTTGGCGCAGTTCGTGGGGTCACCTTTCACTGGAATAGGAAGTAAATAATTTCTTCTCTTGAAAAACTGACTGACCTGGAAGGAAGCTCTGCAAAAACATAAACATTATCGTTATGAAATATCGTTACTGTCATTCTGTCAATAGAAACATCGAAAAGGCGATAAAACGCAATAATAAAAATTAAGCTGCTTCGTTGGCTAGTTCAGTTCCTCCGTATGGACATAAACACTCTGAGGGTAGTTGTTATAGTACCTGCTGGAAGAAAGGGAAGGTCCTCTTTGGAAAAATACAGGGACAGGACATAGTTTCACTTGGTGCGCTAAACTAAAGAAACGGACGGCGCGCTTCGTTGAAATTGGTCATAAATCGCTTAAGCGCTTATCGCGTCTATTGAGAAGAACACTTTTGGCGATTAGTTGAGTAAATGCCTCTAATCAGAAAAAAATTACTGTCTTTTAAGAGCCGCTCCGTTTCTGTTTAGCAATTGCTGTAGACATTTTGGCAAAGAAGCAACACTTCTTGCCTTGTTCACCATGACAACATAATGACGTTTGTGCACTATTCGCCAGTACAAATATCCTTGTATACTTCTCATGTTGGCAGCAAGGTTCTGAAATAACGGTAAATTCGGATATAAGTCTACAGTGTAGCGAGACGTTTAGCCCGAATAGCGTTACAAGCTGTCATCGTGCCGTTGGAGATGGAGAGAAAGAGAGAGATAGAATACGAGGTGAAAGTGGATGTCAAATGCTACTCGCGAGATGCGCCAGCCCCAACAAATGCAGACAGTTGAATATTGGCTGGGCCGTGTACCGAGCGCAAACACCTGACATTATCCGTTGTGACAACGACGCAGCCAGACGTGCCGTGCCGAGTAGGAGCTGTGAAGTAGCAGTAAGAAGCTGAAGAAGATCGAAAAGCGCTTTGGGGGTAAAAGCAAACGTGATGCAGATCCAAGTAAAATGAAAAATACGAATAGCGAAAGAGAAGTACTGGGAAAAACAGGCATAGAATGAAGCAGAAGGCGAGAAGCGAGAAGCCAAAGTAAGAAGAAGAGACAAAGTGATTGAAGAAAGTTAAAGAACAAAATTGGACTGTGACTGGGTTGGCAGCTAATAGCAAGTGTATCGAGCATAAGGTAATAAATCTGGAGGCGTGGTCGCAAACGCAAAGTAAGGAAAAGAAATTGTGCAATTGTGCTATGCGTGTAAATAAGAATATCCAAATTGGTTGATTGGACAGTGAAAATGTTTTAAAAGTGTGTTGGAGTAGAGATTTTATGGGAATAATTTTGCCATACAATAAATGACAGCAGTGCAGGATAACAACAACGCAGGAAAACACAAATACTCAATTACATACATAAACACGCACACACTTACACATACTTTTATACACAAATACAAAGCCACTGCGAAGCGTTGTAGTTCAGACTTGCGGGCAGCTGTGCATGCATGAATATAAAAAACTCACCACAACGGTACGCCCGAATTCAACACACCTCTGCGCGCGCTCGTACTCGTCGCTCGTCGCTCGCCATTCGCCATTCGTCATTCGTTGCTCATTAAACGAACGGAAGCTCTCAGGAGCGCCACTGCCAGTCAATGAGCAGGCACATACAACTTGGGCGTATTGTTTTTGCTGCGGCTACAGTAGCGGCGAAATTTTGAAAAGGAACTTTTGGCGTTGCTGCTCTTCCCCAATGCTTTGTGTTCGTCCTTTCGTAGCTTACCAGTATGCGCTTACGTTATTGTGATCCTTGTCGTTTTCGTTGTGTTCGTCGTCCTCGTCTCTGTAGACTTATTGATTGAGATATATATTTACTTGCACGTTGTGAAGTTGAGTAAGCCACCCTCTGCCACCATAACGGCTACTAAGGCGCATGTACAGGCATTGTTTTTGCAAAAATAACGGTACGTTGCCATGATGCATGAATATGCGACAACGTAACTACTGCCACGGCTAGTGTCAATGCTGCTGGAGGTGAAGTTCGCTGTGGGTGGCTGGGCGTAGCGTGCGAGAATCAGAGCAAACGCCGCCTCAGTCTCCATTGAAGTTAATGATGTTGGTGAATTGTTTCTTCTTTTGTTACGCTGCCCAAATAGGTGCTACTCGCTGTTCATCTCGTCGTTGGCTTTTTCCGTCGTTTAGCTTTTATGCCTTCTTCGCCTCAGCTGCCCTCGTTGTGCTCTCGGTCTCGCCTTTTGTGCGCCATGACGCCACGCTTCGGCATTCACCGTATTTTTAACCGTATTTTGCATTTGCTGGGCCAAAACGTTCGTGCGTTCGGAAAATTCACCAAAATTTTCATTTTCAGTTTTTCTCCGACTGTTTAGGGCGGTTCCGCAGGCAGCAGGCTGAAGAAAAGTGTGTGAAGTGCAGTGTGCAAAAAGAAAAAGATATAAAATATGATATGTGTAAGGAATGAAAAATGAAATAATAAAATTTACATACAAAAAGTGCAAGAGCAGTGCAAAATGAAAAGTGTTGTTGAAAAATTGTGTGCAATAATATTTACAAGGAAATGAAACATTGAATTGCACTGCAGTGAAAATTCGCAGGCTGAAATCGGCTGGTGGAGCGCTTGCCTGCAGGTCAGTCAGGCAGACTTTGTGGCAGTGTGATTGTATGGCTAAAAGGTATGAGAGCTGCTCTAATTGTTAAAAAGTATCGATATACGTGCAAGCGTACAGACCACACAAACAGAAGCGCCATCCAGTAGTCCAGTAATCCATGAGTCGAGACAGCCATTCAGTAGGGCGACTAGACTTTCTTTTCCCGTTAATTATAGTAGTCAGTGGTTTAGGGTGTCAATGGAAGGTATTTGGATACTTCTCGTATTCGCGTAACATTGCCAGCCCAAGTTTTTGGAGCGAAAGTGTGTGGAGAGTAGCGCATGGGCGCAAGGGCGCAAGGGCGCAGGTAAAGCCAAATAGCCAGTAAGTCTGTTAGTCAACCTGGCAGACAGTTTGTCGTACGTGTACGTAGAATTGGAAGTAGTGAGGTGGCTTTTGGCAGTTGGCGGGGCAACCTTAGGTGCGGGCAACATAGTGGCGAGTTTAAGAGCATCGCTTATGAAGGATGAATGTCCTTCGCCAAATCTCGCTTTAGCTCAAAAGCCTACGCAAACACACACACACACACACACACACTTGTGTAAACATATGACTGCCAAATATTACGCTCTAGAAACATACGCACATACATACACATCCATATGTATGTATGTCGTATGCATTTTGGACTCGCTACTTTTGGTTAGCTACACTACTGCCATCTCGCCATTTCTCTTGCCGCCTTGTGTCGTTATGTGAATTCAATGAGTTGTAAACCTCGTCTCGTGCAAATGGCTCCTTTCCTTTACCTTCCGCTGCGAGCCATCGTGCTTTTGACGTTTGGCCTCTACGTTTCGGCCGCTGCCACGCCACAGTTAACAGTTGTTTTTCACACCCTCCCCCTCGTCTTCTGACACTCTCGTATTTAGCGTCTATAGCCATGGTTTTCATGGCTTTCATGGCTTTCAATGCAAAATTGCCCATTCACCACACGCCACAACGAGCCTCGTAGCCTTCGTCCGCGTCATAGCCATCGTCGAGTATAGAATGTCGCATTTGTCTAGCAAAGCCTCAGAGTAGATTTTTTTCCTTTTAAATATTTATTTTACTGTCAAGCAGTTGTGTGTTTATAGGTGCGCGTTTATTTGTTAGTGAGTGTGTGTGTGTGTTGTAAATGTGTCTTTGACATTTAAAAAATGTACTGGTTGAGGTAAAGGTTTGCTAAATTTTTATCACTTTTAATGCCTTTGCCGTTGTCGTGAAGAAGAAGAAAAAACAACAAAACAAGAAAACCTTTTCGCTGGTTGCTTACCAACACAAAAAAAAAACGTACACACGCAAACACAAAACTCACAAATTATTTGGCGCAGCATAGGACTTTGGGAGTTGGAGCGCACGAAGAGGCATGCGAAAAGTATTTTTGGGTAAATAGCTCGACCAATGCGACTATTTATATTAAAGAGGGAAGGCTATTTCACTAGCGTTGATTTTGTATGCATTCCGATACATTATTTTGCGAGCAAAAGTGCATTAAAAGTGGGCTATTATTATCACTTCTTAAGAATTGGATACATTTTCGAAGTAAGCCCAAGATCTTTCAGAACTGCTATGACAAACTACTTTTTTGGTTGTGCACTTTGAAAGGTGGAAATGGGCTCACCTAAGCCAACACATGATTGATGCAATCTTCCAACTACGTAAATATCTCCGAAATATATGAAGAATACAGATTATAGGGGACCATTTCATACAAATATTTCTTTGAATTAATTTCCCAGTTAACACCACTCACGCAAGGCCATTTTTTTTTAAAGTTGATATTAAATTTAAATCTTCTTTTTCTTGATTGACGTTTTAACCCTCCTCGGAATCAGTTCAAAAAAATGCATCAGTCGTTTCGTCTTTACCTCAAAGTCGAGTCCTTCTCCAAAATGTTTTCCCAGTTAGGAAAGAACTTTTGTTTTGCTATCGCCAGACTAGCACTTTCAGCTATTTGCTCCAACATTTCGCTGCATATTAATCCGTTATTGCAGTAGCCTTGCATAGGTTCGTGTTCCTGAACAGCAAGACGACAAACTCAAACATTTTAGTCAATCACTCGCAATAACATCAGACCCAAGTCAACACGTAATAGCTCGTAAATACTGCGCTATCGCAAATTTTCCGATGTGCCATTCCGTCCAGAATCACTTATAAAAACAGTGGGATATCTCCAGTAGAGACGGACCTGGCAGCAGGCATGTGTCAATAGACATAAACGCAGCTCCACCTTGCTGAAATGTTTACGGCGATCCCAGGGTGGAGATCAGCTGATGTAATAATATTAGTGGGCGCATAGCCCGCATACCACTGATGCGATGGCGTCTTTGACGATGTTTGTGACACTTTGATTGAACCTGCTACCGAAAACAAAAAAAAACATGTTGGTGTTTCAGTAAGTCTTGTTATCGAGGTCTAATAGCAGGTGCATCTAATAATAAGTGCATGCACTGAGCTTTTTCCAAACAAAGTCTAGTTGAGTTCATTTAATTGATTCTGCGAAGAAGTGGTTAGTGTCGTGCGAGCTCTTTTGGTATATGGGACATGTTAGGGCCTATCCTGGTTGAGTGCTTAATTTTGAATCTGCCGCACTATCCAGAACATAGCTGTGCTACAGTCATAGCGAAGCGAGAAGTATCCTTATGTTCGTAAAACTGTTCACTCAATCGTCTGCGGTATTCATCCATTTACATATTGGCCTCTATCTCAGCTTTCATATAACTTTTTTCGCTCTATGCTCGCATGAGTGAGTGAGCCTAGTTGACTAGTTGACCGTGTACACCTATGTAGTTGACTATCCTTTGCTGAATTTCCAGACTGCCATTGCTTGTAGTTTAAGTTATTACCTTGAAATTATTAGATTCAATCAATACATTGGAGCTTGTATCCGCCAGCATTTTTTGGTTCTTTATTTTCATTTACACCCAGCCCCAACCGTTTTATTTCTTTATCCAATTTAGAGCAGTCAGAGCGAACTGCTCGCTTGCTAGAACCGATAATGCCGATGTTATGAACACAAGTCCGTGAATGTCTGTAAGTTAAAGTGGGCAACTCTGCTCTAGGGCTTTCCACGAACGTGGAACGTCTTTCCATCCTCTTCTTCGTATTCTCCATCAACGAACTACATTATTAATTCGGAAAATCTCTCGCACTTCAGTGTTTATTTCTCTAGCAAGCCGGGAAAATCTAGCGATAGATCTTAGCGCGCTCGTTTCAACAGTCGTCGCCATTTGCTTAGTTTTGCTACGCGTGTCCAGTGCGTATGTTTTGATTGGTCTGACTCACATCTTATATTATATTATTCGCATTTTGCTTTCGTTGCTTATGTATTTATTTAACCATATCTCGTTTCGTAAACAGCCCAATATTAAAGCAGCTCTATTAGCTTGTATTTTTGCTTCTTTTATTGAAACTCTGCTGCTTGTCATAGGTGTATTTAAACGCCTATTCTATGGGTACCTGAAGAATTTAGTTCTGCAGCTCGAACTACTCTGTTCCTCTTGCAGCAGATCAAATGAATCACTTTGTCTAAGACTTCGCTTGATATGAAACCGATTCTTCTAATACTCCCGTGCTTGATGTTGCCGCTGTCATTTTTATGGAAGTTTTGAAGGTATAGAAAGCTCCGAATTAACGCACATGAGCCACTCCACTTCGCTTTATCTTTAAAGAGAGGGTATGCAACGTCTTTTGGCGGCCGCCGTAGCCGATTGGGTTGGTGCATGACTACCATTCGGAATTCACAGAGAGGTCGTTGGTTCGAATCTCGGTGAAAGCAAAATTAATAAAAACATTTTTCTAATAGCGGTCGCCCCTCGGCAGGCAATGGCAAAACTCCGAGTGTATTTCTGCCATGAAAAAGAGATGTGAGATATGTGCCGTTCGGAGTCGGTTTGAAGCTGTAGGTCCCTCCATTTGTGGAACAACATCAAGACGCACACCACAAATAGGAGGAGGAGCTCGGCCAAACACCCAGAAATGGTGTACGCGCTAATTATATATATATATACAACGTTTTTTGCCTTTGTTGTCCAATTTTTCGAGTACTAAGTGTACAAACCCTCCGGCTCTGAAAGTATTCGATGCGGTACCAGCTGGTGGTAGCAGAGGAAGAGAAAGACCTCGTATGCGTTGGAAAGATCCGGTGGAGAAGGACTTGGCTTCCTTTGGTGTGCCCAACTGGCATTGGTTAGCAGGAGAAAGAAACGACTGGCGGGTTAAGCTCGGCCAAAATCGCGTAAGCGGTAATCGCGGCAATCAAGAAGAAAAGGTGCACCCGTATAGTGAATATTTAGTCGACGGTGCTTGCTTGCAAAGTCAACCAGCTAATTCAAAATTTGAAGGCTTTATCGTGTCAGATTAAGACCGCTACCTTTCCGCCCTCTTCCGGGTTTGAAAGCATCAGACGTAATCTAGAAGAGATTTAGTCCTCGTTTAGGTACTTTTAGGATACTCAAATATTATATATTAATCTTTTGTGGTGGCAAAAGGCGACTGAGGCTAATAAGAGTGGATTTACCATCGAAGTCAATTGTGCTTCAGGTGATCTCTATTTTACTTTCTGAGCTGTACTTATTTGAACTCAATGGCTCTAAACGGGCCTCTAGCTGATATTTAGAAGTTCCTTCATATTGCTCCTTGTGACCCAATGTGAATGCGTGCAGAAATAAAAATTAAGTATATTGGAATAATATGCAGCAGGAGTGTCTAGACTCTTGCCAAAGTTACCGAATATTTCTCACCCAAATTTGCAGCTCCACATATGTAGGTATAAGGTTGCCAGAAATCTACATAAACAACAGTTTGCCAACAAGCGTTTCTTCGCTGCGTATGCATGCATTATGTTAATGTGTGCGTGTTTAAAGTATTTTATTGCCAAAGTTTGCAGAAAAAATATTTGATTCGTATTTGCAGCGTAGCACACTTTGCGGCGTAGTAACATTGATAAGAAAGAAAACAAAAAAAAAACGTTATAGTAGAGAAGAACAATCAACATAGAAACTGAATACAAAAAAAAAAAGAAATAAAAAATACGTTGAATGCAGTACTCGTATAAGTAATTCTAGTGATTAAATACATAATAAAAATACGACCCAGTGAAACCGCACGTGAACCCGATTAATAAAATTCTAAAACACCAACCACAACGAATGGACGAACAAAAACAAGTTTAAATGAAAACAAAAAGCAAACATAAAATAAACCAAAAAAATCATTAAACAAAAGTGAACGATAAGTCGCTACATATTCTTGCCACAACGCCTGCCCGTTGAACATAGCACAACATATGCACGCACGTACTTACAGTCACATACAAGTGCAAGTACATATGTGTATGTATGTATTATGTATTTAAGTAAAGTTCTGTTGAAAAAATCTTGAAAACAAAAAATCAATAAATTTGTTATTCCACCTATTTCAAGTACTCGAAGCTAAACACCAGGTTTATTCGTGACAACGTTAAATTTTTATAAGCGTCCACGTTTTTGCATTTGGTGCCTTTCTCTCGTTATCGGTGTGTTTGTGCGTGCTGGAACAAATGAAACCAAGTGAGTGAGAAAAACGAAAAACGAAAAAATAAAATAAAATAATAGAAAATATGCACATAATCTCGAAAAAGTGACAAACGAGTTTGGACCGAAAGTTACGATTTGATGATTCAGTGTGAAATACTGGCGAAAGCTGTTGGATTGAGGGCTGCGCGTTCATAAAGGTGAGTAAATTACAATACAAATTTGAATACGAAATGAAAGAGTTCACTGCAGGATGTACCTGTTACATGTTAAGGACACTTTGTAGACTGTTATGGATGTGCTGGCTATGAATTTATTAAAAAATTGCGCCTCACTAGAGAAAGCTTTGATGGTGGTTTTTTATATGTGAGCCATTTTCTTCTTACACTCATTTGTGCTCCATTTGAAATACACGTGTAAACAACTTCCTTGCCACGTATGTATGTATTTTATGTACAGGGTGAACGATATGAAATGTTACCAACTTCACACTGCTTGTATCTGTAAAACAGCTCATGACATCAAAGTCAAAATTGTTCTAATCACAGTTCAATATATTGTTTGTAAGCCATCAAAAGCATTTGCGTCTAAGTTTGGTTGAATTTTTTTTTCTGTGATGGAATTAAAACGTAATAGAGTGATTGCGTTATATTTGGCTGGAAAATCACAACCAGCCATTGTTCGTGAGCTCAGTCACCTCAAAGTGAATAAAATGTTTACACATCGCACTATAAAACGTTACAATGATACTGGTATCATTGCAACAACGCCAAAAATGGTTCGGAAAGTGAAGGCTCGACTTGAACGAAATCCACGTCGAAGTGGAAGAAAAATAGCCAAAGAACTGAAAATATCGCAAGACAGCATTCGATGCATATTGAAAAATGAGCTCAAGGTCAAGACTTACAAGTTTCAAAAAGCACACGATCTTTCACCCCAGCAAAAAAAAAGTTCGGTGTGAAAGAGCAAAGGAGTTGTTGCGCTTGCACGAACGAGGCGAATTTCCTAACATTGTGTTTTCTGATGAAACAAATTTGCCAATTGAGCAGTTCATAAACACTCAAAACGATCGTGTTTACTTGACCGAACGCACATACGAGAATTTGAGCCTACTTATAGCCACTCGAGGCAATTTCCCATCGCAGGTAATGGTTAGGGCCGCAGTGACCGCTGATGGACGTTCTCCAATCGTTTTTATCGAGCTTGGTGTAAAAGTGAATGCGACTTATTATCGGAAAAATGTTTTAGAAGCTGCTTTAGAGACGTGGACACGCAAACATTTCGGTCGTAGACCCCCATGGACGTTCCAACAGGACTCGGCACCGTCTCATAAAACTCGTGTGAACCAAGAATGGTTAAAAAATCATGCTCCACACTTCATTTCGTCCACAGAATGGCTTTCGAATTCGCCAGACGCAAATCCGATGGACTATTCCGTCTGGTCCATTTTGGAGAGCAAGGTGAGGACTAAAAAATATGCCAGTATGGATGCGCTGAAAAAAGCGATTATACGAGAATGGGCCAAAATACCTCAAGATCACATTCGTGCAGCATGCAACTCATTTTTTGACCGTTTGAAGGCTATAGTCAAAGCAAAAGGTGGTCATATCGAACTAAAGTGAATATATATTAAATTTTTGAACAATTTTGTCTTTGAAATCATATCGTTCACCCTGTGTAACATATGGGCTGAAAAATCCCGTGCCTAACAAAAAAACTCGTTTTATTTGTTAAAAATTAGCTTTATTCACAAACGTAGTTTCCATCAACAATAACGCAAACATTCCAGCGCCGTTCTAAGATTTCAATACCACTTTTGTAAGATTTATATTGTATTTTCCCTCACAATAGGCCTCAGTTTCAGCGATAATCTCTTCATTCGAGCGAAATGTCTTACCGGCGATCATTTTTTTTAGGTCTACGAACAGCCAGTAGTCGCTGGGAGCCAAATCTGGTGCATACGGGGGATGTGGGAGCAATTTAAAGTTGAATTCATGTATTTTTGCTATCACTCAGATTCATCAACACGTTCTTGTTATTGGTCAACAGTGGACAATTCTGGCACCCACTGTGAATAGAGCTTTCTCATAGTCAAATGCTCATGCAATATGAAACCGACTCGTTTTTCTGATATCTTTACGATGTCAGCTAATTCACGCAGCATTACTTTTCGATCATTCCGAACGATTTTGTGAATGTTTTTTTATGTTTTCTGGAGTTACCGTCTCATTTGGACCTCCATTGCGTTGTGCATCAAACTATCGTTTTATTATTGTTTCTACCGGAGCGGAGCCCCTATAACACTTTTCAAGCCATTCTTTCACTTGAACGGTATTTCTCCATCAAGAAGCAGTGTAAAATTAAATCACGAAATTATTTTTGATCCATTGTTTTGAAAATAACAAAAATAGCGTCACTCTTAGCACATAACTCACGAACTAATGAATAGCATATCATGAAATTTGAATAGCTGTTTTTTCAATGTTAGTACTAACTGAAGAAGAGTGCATTCACCTCTAGTGCCATCTATGTGTTATGCCCGGGACTTTTCAGCTCATGTGTTATATGAAGGGGATCTTATACTAATAAAAATAACGCATAACTCATTGTCAACTCCATTGTGTAAGAGCATTTTTTCATATTTTTTTCCCCGGTGGGAATTCATTTATATAATTATGATACTTTTTACGATTTAAAAAGTATATCCGAACAACCACTACGACCATTTTTAATGAATTATTTTTATAATAACTCGTGGTTCTGCATGCTATTTTTCAATTGATATTTGCATTATGTAGTACACTTGACATATAAATGTTCCATACTGTACATAAAAAATTTTCAAGCGGCATACAAATAATTGAATAGTTTGTTTTACCTCTTGCTTTTGATGTGTCAATGGAATTGAGATTTGGTGATTGTGGGACTATAAACAGTTTGTTTCTTAGTTTATTTATTTTATTGAAAAATCCAATAAACTACAAAGGATCTAATTGGATAAAACAATAATCTGGATTAAAATATTTTGAGCAAAATACTAAAATAATATCGAGTTTAATATTTAAAAGAAAACTTTTGTGGCAAAGAAAAATCAACCGGGTACATTAAACAGCAGACAGAGCTTAACTATGCGCAGTGTGTTTGTAGAAATAATAAAAAAGGAAATTTCGTATAAATTAATTAATACGATTCAAGTGCAATACAAAAGTGAAACTTGCCTGGTACGTTAACTTTTTCTGACTAGTGTATGCGCGTATAAAAATTGATTGCTTTTGAAATTGAAACACTGAGACAATCGAGGCTGGGAAATACGAGTAACCTACAATTCTCATATTATATTAATTGCACTGATGCCACAAATGTCTGTTTGGTAGCCAATTTTTCGCGCGAGTTAAGACTGGCCATCAAATGCTTTGGCCTGTTAAATTTATGTGGAAATCGTGCTTTAATTTAAACGAATTTTGGTACGAGTAAAGCCGTCGTTAGTCACTCTATGGCAACAACAGAAAAGTTGTGTGCCTCCAAAATGAAGCTTGTGCCAAGATAACGGAAGTAAAATGAGTGAAATGTAAATTAGGAATTTGAAGTATGAAAAAATTTGTCTTGAAACTTTTATTTTGTAAAAATCAGTCAAGAGTCATTAAGCTATGCCTAAGTCAACAAGTTATCAGCAATTAATTTGACCAAGTAATAAAAGGAATAAAAGCTTAGCTTAAGCTCTGGTGGATTGCCCTAGAATGATCTTTTTTGCCTTTAATTTACTTCTTGAATAAGAGAGGAGAAGTTACTCGTTCCTAGTCCGCAAAATGGCTCTGGACATATAAATTGAAGACCCCATCTGGTTAATCTCTGGATAATTTATCTGCCATTTTATTCCAAGTATCAGGTCAGTCCATAAGTTCGTGTTTATTTCACCCATAATTTCACTTTTGTACGATTTTTGTATACAAAAAACTATTCGCGGAATATAAAGGAACTATTTATATCTTCTTTGATATATTGTGCATTCAACAAATGATTTTAATCGCGGATAGAAGCAGGTGTTGTTAAAAAATAAAATGGAATCTTTGAACGCGTATAAGAGGCATATTTTGTATTTTTTTTATAAAAGTGGTAAAAATGCAACAACTGCTGCTGCAGAAATAAACACTGTTCACGGAGAGGATACCGTGAGTGTAAGGACTGCGCAAAAGTGGTTTTCAAAATTTCGAAGTGGTAACTGCGACGTGGAGGATGCCCCGCGCGCTGGTCGTCTTGAAGTCTTTAACTCCGACGCCTTGCTCGAACTCGTGGAAGCTGAGGCAAATATGACAGTCGATATGATAGCTCAGAGGTTAAATTCATCCTATGGAACAGTTCACAGGCACCTGGTTCAGTTGGGAAAGTTTTCAAAGCTGGGAAAATGAGTTCCGCATGGACTTTCCGTCGCCAACCTTCAGCAGAGAGTGCATGTGTATTCTCAGCTGCTGCAACGGCTTGAAAATGAAAGTTTTTTGAACCGTATCGTTACTGGTGATGAAAAATGGGTCCTTTACAATAATCCTGTTCGCAAACGCCAATGGTTAGATAAAAATGAAACACCAGAACCCACCCTTAGAGATGGCCTTCACCCCAAGAAGATTCTCCTGTTTATTTGGTGGGATATGGCCGGTATTGTTTATTATGAACTTCTGGAACCAAACCAGACGATAACTGCTGATTATTATTCCCATCAGCTATCAAACCTGTATGCTCTTGACAAAAATCGACCGTCTTTAGTGAATAGACGCAAAGTTTTGTTTCACCACGACAACGTAAGACCTCATCCCGCAAGGCAAACATTGGCAAGCTGAACGAGCTCGGATGGGAGCTAATGCCGCATCCACTAAACTCTCCGGATATTGCACCTTGTGATTATCACCTTTCCCGAGGACTTCAATCCCATATGAGTAACAGGAACTACTCCTCAAAAGAAGCTATAAAAAGGGATATGGAAGCGTATTTTGGCTCCAAGGACAAACAATTTTTTTAGCAGGGAATTAAAAATTTGCCTAAACGTTGGGAAGACATTGTAAATAATGAAGGAAAATATATTATTGATTAAAAAATACTTTAAATATCTTTTTTATTAACATTAAAACCAATGTATTCAGTTTATCAAGACATTCCAGCACTAGTTTTGATCTCTCCAGCTTACTTGGGAGCCTTGATTGCTAGCTGGCTGTCAGTAAGGCCCCTGACTATCAGTAAGCACCAGGGCAATCGAAATCTGGCACAAGCAAGTTTTTTCGCTTATTTTATAGATGACACTCAGTTGTTTTCCATGGAATTAGTTTTATGAAATTTCAAATACATAGTTGGAGCTACATTTGTTAGTGTCGAATTTGCTAAATATTTCCCATAAATTCTATTTTTCTTAACCATTTACCGCATATGCACCCATATATGGCATTGCAGTTTTGTTTCAATCAGGGTCTTTCAATTTTATTTCGCAATTAAGTATTATAAAACAATTCCAACTATTGGGTTGGCAACTAAGTATCATAATTGCGGCTTTTTTTAGAAAATCAAAGACCATTTTTTCATGGAACTATCGTAAATAACTTTATTCTGTAAGGTATTGCCCATTTTGATCAATGACCTTTTGCCATCTTTC
>JAYXIM010003185.1:0-16380 GCA_037575425.1 Anastrepha fraterculus
TTTTCGAGGTTGTCGCAAGTACTGAGGTGGTTTTTTTTCATAAAAAATAAAACAGTTTCTTTACTGATGGCATTCAAAGTTTTATAGCCCTTTCATTATTGTAATTTCAACTATGCCTAAGCAATCACGTGCCTTGCAGGTTGCAAAGGAAAGCGGAGGAACATCAAACGCCAGAAGTTTTAGTTGACGTCTGAGACTCAATCTGGGCTTGAAGGTGCAAAGCCGTTGCGCTCATAATTCAGCACCGCCAATGTGTATATTTGTATGTACATTCTTTACAAAGTGAGTGACATAATTACAAGTCCTTACTATATTTTTTTTCAAATTAATTCGAATTATTTTTTTAATACAGGTACATTTCATTCATTTCATAAAAAAAAACACATAAACTCAAGCTTCAAACTTCAACTTTCAATAAAATTTCAAACTTTTTATTTGAAAATTTTCAGACACTAGAGGAAGGCTAAATCACAGCATTTATCTGATATTGTGTTCTGGACATAACCTCTAAGTCTGCATTCATAACTCCAAGAAACTTATTTGAGCTTTCCAATACTTTAATTTCAAAATAGGCAGTCTTATTGGAGCACCCTGTCCTTTTTTTTGCTGTTGATCGCCGGTTAGATAAGTATGGAGGAGTTTTGCGCGAATCAAAAAATGAGAAAAATTTTGTATTCTTTCTAATTTCGCTTAAAAGTGGCAATAAAAATTGTCATTAAGCGTACCGAAAATTAGCTTTTTTCCATTCCCTTTAATTATCGCATTTTAATACTCGATATTTGCACTAAATTCAAGGCATAGGAGTTGGAGTGTACAAACTTGCGTATAAATAATCTATTCTAAAAACAGCGGATTTACCTACACGCGTGCGAATGCATCCGAAAATGTCGGATCATATTTTGTGCACTAACAAAATATGGATATGCGCAACACCAATAACTCACTGCCACGTGCTGTACGAGGCACCGAATTCTGTATTCCATATCCTTCCTTATATAGGGTGGCCATGTAAAATTTGCTGTTTGAATCGGCTATAAAAAAAACTAATCAATATTTTTTCAAACTTTTTTTTTTATTTTGAAGATTGAACATTGTTATTTATGAATGAAAAATAATATCGTGCAAATGACTGCCACTAAGCACATTTTCGATTGTTTGGGCTCCAATTTCATGAATGGCAATTTCGATTTCGTGTTCTAAATCATCAATCGTCTCTGGATGGGTCGCATAGCATTTGTCCTTAACGGCTCTCCACAAAAAATAGTACATGTCTGTCTCTGTCTCTGTCTCCATTTCCGCGGTGTTTATTATTTTCAAGATCAAGATCGCCGTTCTTAAGTTTCTGCACCGACGCTTTAATGTTGTGTACCGTTTCTTCACCTTCCATTTGATATATTTCTTTAACGCTTAGGTTGTCTTGAATCTGTGTTTCCACTAAACTCATCACAAGCTGGTGCATGCACCCAATCAGCTCATTGCACCCGGCATTGAACAGTTCTGCTGGTAGTCCATCTGCTCCAACTGCTTTGCTGTTCTTCAGTCGCTGGATAGCGATACTGACCTCGTCGTGGCTAGGTGAGGTAATATCCATCCCGTCATCTTCAATTGGTTGTACTGGGTTCATTTCCCTAGCGGCAGTATTGATAGCATCATCGCCAGCCAGCAATTTAGAGGAAATGTTCGCTCTATAATTTCAGTGTCAGCTTCGTATCTTTAACCAGATTCCCATTTTCATCTCTACAAGAAGATACTCTGGGCTTGTAACCTTCGTTTCGTCGCTTGACCTGTTGAAAACATTTTTTGGCATCATTCCGGTCCCGGTACACCTCGAGTACCTCTCGCTCAAGTCTTTTTTTTCGGTATATGCTATTTTTATTATACCTCAAATTATAGAAAAGCTTCGCATAAAAAATATCTACCGTTCGAAGTCGGCTTAAAGCTGTAGGTCCATCCATTTGTGAACCAACATCAAGACGCGTACCCAATATAGGAGGAGAAGCTCGGCCAAATGCCTAACAGAAGTGTACGTTCCTATTATTTCTTTTTTTTTCATTTCATTTATTTAATACTTTTTTAAAATTTTTTAGTAAAATTAAATTTTTTCAAGAAACTTGTATCTGCATCACCCTTTATAATCTTCTACAACTTCTTAGGCTACTCAGATATTGCCCGCATACGGTTAAACATCTCCCATATCAGCTTATTATTACAAATTCCGTCGCACTGTGTTTAGTCAATCGTCTCTGGCTCCATGTGGTGAAAGTTACACTGCTTAAGTAACTTTATGAAAAAATGAACGCAATTGATTGATGTTTGCCTAACCCACTTAGGGAGAGCGAAAAATTTGGCACAGTTCGTCAAGGCGCCAATGAAGGATGGGAATATAGGAAGTAATAAATATTTGCGCTGGGTGTAGGTCTGTATGTAAAATTTGTGGATCTCCTCTCTGTCATCACACAGCCGCCAAAGATTCAATGCACATGGGTACGCATGTTGACACGCATCACAAATTGTCACACATGAACTATTGCCGAGCTCAGCTCCTTCTTTTTCGCGCCCACCACCTCCTCCCTCCCTTCATGTTTCAAAAGCTGCACAGTCTGTTGATGTAACGCAGTCTTATGCAATGAAGAAAGATTCCTTATCAATCGTATGAATTGTCAGCTGGGTGGCAATAGCTTTTTGTTTATCCGAAGGTCTTTGCTTTATTAAGTATTCTTCAAGCGTAACAAAATATTATACACTTGACCACTTTTGTGATGCTGTCACACTTATTAGTTGTTGTTGTTGTCGTCGTCGTCGTCATCGTCATCGCCATTCACGCCAAATTCTCTACTTAACTTCAGGTTTATCTTGCGAGTGTGTGTGTGTGTGTGTGTATGGGCACAAGGATTTGCTATGCACACGAATGCGAACATTTATTCAGCTGAGAGTTGTTGTTGAATTGTGGAATGTGAACAGCTAAAATTGTCGTATCAAATCAAAACCCCTGGGACATACCGACAGACACATTGACCAAGTCGTCACAACTACTATCCTCTTTCTTATGAAATCAGGCAGCAGATTTACCAACTCAGCATTTCAGCACTGGAGCAATACAACAATGTTTCAATCGACTAATCGACTATCCGAGCAACCGAGCTTCTGAGCATCCGAACGGCACGGCCTACAACACTCCCAAACATCGAGTCTATATGAGTCATCCATCTGTGGTTATCCAACTGCCATTTTTGGCACTTTGGTTAGATGGCGGCAGTGACTTAAATATTGCCATTGAAGCATAATTTGTGACAAGTATTCGGGCAGTAAATTAGGGTTGATGTGGTGGATGGCCGTGGGCAAATGTTGATTGGCTGTCAATTTTTGCTGGCTCTTTGCAGCTCGCTTGCGCTTGTGGGTGGGAAGGTCTCTTGCTGTCGTCATTGCTTCTAAGTTTAATCAAAAGTCAATCTCGGTCAATGCTGCAGCTTCATTAAGTTTTCGTAGTTGACCGTCAAGTCATTGTAAAGCATAACAATGAATGCAACAAAAAGTACCTTAGATTGTAATTACGATAAAATAAACGAAAATGCACTCATAAATATTTTGTTGCACGAATATTTTCAAACATCGAATATAATGCCACAGGAAGCTTTACTTCCGTATTGCCATTTAAAAAGATTTTTGTACAAAAGATAAGTGGAATTTCACTGGAAAGATGTGTTTGAATAGCTGTAAATTACACACAGCTTCAATAAGAAAATCTTAGTTTAAAGTTTTTGTTAATTATTACCAGTAAAATGATTTTCTAAGGCATATCGATACCTTGGGATAATTCTTCTTAAACTAAATTTGGTATTAGGGAAAGTAAAGGGTGGTTAAATTTCAAGGGCCGATGTTGAATGTGAACCACACCTAAACGTCAACGACACCATTGGACTTCTTTCCTTGGGGTTATTTGAAAGAAAAGGTGTACGTCGATAAGCCAGCAACAATTCAATAGCTAAAGGATGAGATAATTCGGCACATAAACGGCATAGAACTTCAATCATGCCTCAGCGTCATCGAAAATTTGGACCATCGGATGGAGGTGTGCCGCCGAGACCGCGGCGGCCATTTGTCCAATATTTTGCTCCATACGTAATTGAGCCATACCAATATTATCATAATAAAGAAATATGACAATATTTTATTCAAAACCAACACCGGCCTTTAAAACTTAACCAACCTTTAGAAATTTCTCAGCTGTTTGCTTCAAAAAAGTTCTTTGAGCGTTTTGTG
Organism: Anastrepha fraterculus; assembly: GCA_037575425.1. NCBI lineage: Eukaryota > Metazoa > Arthropoda > Insecta > Diptera > Tephritidae > Anastrepha > Anastrepha fraterculus. The sequence goes on from JAYXIM010003185.1 coordinate 4,261, forward strand.
TTAGGTTCGGTGCATCTGGCTGATCTGAATAGATCTCTCATGGACCACAAGCATCCGTACTATCATATTACCCGTGTGGTTGGAGTTGTGTTAAACATAGCTCGGGATATAGTATATTTCGGCGAGTTTTAATAAACTTTTATGAGTAGAGATGAACGGTATGCCGATCCCAAGCAGTTATAACGAGCTCTGCTTAGAGCAGGGCAGTCTCAAAGGAAGTGTTTTAAGGTACCTCTTTCTTCTTTACATAAGTTACACGCCTCGTTCTGGACCAATCCCATTTTAGCTGCGTGATATGCCAGTGTGGGTGAGACAATGTCCCGTCAGTACTCCAACCAATATTTTACATTGCTTCCTTGGGAGTGATGAAATAAAGTTGGTTGTGTTCGCGTTGCAAGTTCGTAACCTTATTTTGGCAATCCTGGCAGGTGGGAGGTAAAGGCTTCCCTTATGGACTGTGCTTCCAGAGTTGATTCCTCATCTAGTTTCGTATTCAAAACTGAGAGTGAGGAGTATATGTTCGGCGTACTTATTCTAGGCGAGCGGTTGCCTGCCTTAGCTAGCTCATCGACTCTCTTTATTCACTCTATTCCCTTGTGCCCTGGTATCAAGTAAATTGTGGCCTGTCTATTCTTGCAGAGCTTATCCAGTTTGGATATAGAGTGTTGTATGCTTTCCAAGCTAGCCATTACAGTCATTTTTGCTTCAATAGCAACTTCACTATCGATGAAGATGTGTGTGCGAGTGCCGAGTGTAGTGAGCTCCAATGCCTGAGAAAGCCTGAATACTTTTGGAGATCAAACTGCGAGTAGGAGGCATCCTGTACAGAAATTGTATCGGAATATAAATCCTTCTACCAGCCGTTCCGTTATTTTACAAAACCAGGTCTTTTATCAAAGTTTACTTGTGGAATAACGTAGGCTAAACTTCCATTTATGTTCTGTATGTTACGGTGACCAGAAGGCCGCTGTGAGAATTGTTCAGTCATCGTCTGACTTAATGCAGATCTTGTGGCTGAGTTTCTTACTACTAATTTGATTGGACGTCAGTCGAGAAGTCTTTCTACAAATCTTCCTGCAATTTTTTGGACGCTCTCCAAACTTTGAACGTACGTCGTTTCATCATACGCCGTCTAACTTACCAGCGAACTATAGTGCATTATTGGTGTAATCACTGCTGTGTATTTCCAATGTGTGAGTTGAGGAGATAAGACTTAGGACTTATCGATCATTTTCCTGTAAGCGCATAAGACATTAGAAGCTTTCTTTGATCTTTATTCCATATTAGATCTCCCTAATAGTTTACTATCCACTTAAATAACACCTGGATATTTAGTCGTTGTTTTAAGCGATAAAGGGTTAAGTGTATATGTAGGATTAAGTGTAGTAAAAGGTAAACTGGAAAATTTTTCTTAAACAATTTTTTTTATTATTTTTTTCAAAAAAATTATACCTGTTTTATTTAAAATGTTTGAGGAAAATATATATATTTTTTGGATTGGTGCGCAACTAAATTCCCGCTGTTTGCCAATAGATGCCGCCGGCAGTGTGTGCTAGTCGATTCTTAAAAAACCTAAACGTCTTAAACCAAGCTTAGACATATGGTAATCAAACTGCTTCGACACATTAGTGATTTTGTTTTGGTATCGTATACTTTTGATTTTGTGAAAATGTGTGGTTTTGTGCCGAATAATCGTCATTTGCGGGAAGTGTTGATTGTCTGGCGGCTTAAGCGCATCGAGAGCTACAAAAAGTTTATGGAGATGCTGCTTTAAGTGAAACAACGTGCCGAGATTCGTTTTGTCGCTTCAAAGAGGGTGATTTTAATGTTGGCCACCGTTCGCGTGAAGGAATGCCAAAAACCTTTGAAGACGCTGAATTGGAGGATCCATGAACTCCATGAGCATCCGCCTCAAGCGCAAGACGAGCTTACTTCAGTATTAGGAGCATGCTTTGGGAATGAATCAGAAACAGGGGACTTGGGTTCTTCAAAAAAGTTAAAACCAAGAGATGTTGAATGTCGTTTTTTCGCCTGTGAACAACTGCTCCAGCGGCAAAAAAGAAAGGGTTTTCTTCATCGCCTCGTGACGGGAGATGAAAAATGGATTCATTACAGCAATCCAAAGAAAAGAAAGTCATGGGGACTGCCCGGTCATGCTTCTACGTCGTCGCCTCTTCCGAATATTCACGCTGCAAAGGTTACGCTATGTATTTGGTGGGACCAAGCTGGTGTTAGTTATTATGTACTTTTAAAACCAAGCGAAACCATTACTGGGGATTGGAAGCGATTTCACTTAATGTGATTGAGCCGAGCACTGCGCCAGAAGCGGCCGTAATATGCGGACAACGCTCGGCCTCACGTTGCCAAATCCGTTAAAACCTACCTGGGAAAACTAAAATGGGAAAACCTACCCCATTCGCCATATTATCCAGACATTGCGCTGTCCGATTATCACCTGTTCCGATCGATGGCACTTGGTCTAGCTGACCAGCAGTTCCATCCATTTGAAGACATCAAAAAATGGCTTGATCGTGGATAGTCTCAAAAGATGAAAGGTTTTACCTCGACGGTATACGAGATCTACCAGGAAGATGGGAAAAAGTAGTAGCCAGAGATGGGCAATACTTTTAATGATTCACTTGTAACCATCTGTTCAGAATAAAGTTGTATTCTCATCAAAAAAACAGCGCGAACTAAGTTGCGCACCTAATAAATTTTGAAAAACAGATAATTTTTTATTTTTTTAATAAGCCCTTTAATGCATTAATTAATAAAGCTTGAAAAAAAATTGTTTCACGGTGAAAATCATCATCATCCTAAATTGCTAGAGTTTCAGTGTGGAACAAAGGGTTACAACGAAAGTCTTCCATTCGGGCCGGTTTAGTTCGAATCTCTTAACTTTGTTCAAGTTAAGCCGCATGGCGCGTGTTTCTGACTCCTAGCGGTTCAAAAAGCTAGGTAAATATCAGTTCTTAACATAAATAATTTTATATAATATTAGATCGCAAGATTTCTTTGGCCTCAAACATAACCTGAAGAGGTCGATGGGAGCTATAGAAAATGCTAACAATGATATTTATATAAGTACTCAGGTGCTGAGGGGGCGCAGTTCGTAAGGGAACTGTACCGTGAGCAGCAAATACTATCATAATTTGTTTCATGAAATTTCACTGGAAGCTGCCGGGAATGAATTACGTTAGCTTCGTTACCAAGATATCATACTAAGCCCAAAACTGTATTAAACAATTTTGGTTATATGTTCTTATGGAGGTAAAGGCTGTCATTTTCTCAGCATCTCCAGAAATGATTAAGGCGTGCTTTTGACTGTCAATCATCTCAAAATATTTTCAGTATGCCCGGCTAAAATTTGGAATATTAACTGTTCCAACGCAGGTTTCGCCTTCTTAGTAACTGAAACCACTATAAGCTTACCTTCTAAAGAAATGATAATGCACTTAAATACTTTGACTTTGCTATGTCCCATCCAGGTACATCCACTTCAGCTGTAATTTACCTTCTTAGCCATACAAGTTTAGCTCCTCACTTGAACTGTTTACACTACGAAATATAACATTTTTAAGACTTCCGTTGCTTCCGTTTTAAGCAAGCAGAATTCAGGAAATCCAAACTTTTTCCTGGTTATCGTTTTTGAGCGCTTGTCGTTTTTATTTAGTTACTTGAGTGACGTTGCTGGGCTGCCTCTTGAGTTACACACACAAACGTCCCATAAATCATTTATCAACTTTTTTCTATTTCCTGCTGAGTTGTCATACATTTTTGTTGTTGCCAGTTTGATAAGGAAGTAGTATTTTTGTTTTGTAAATTGTACAAGCGCACAACCATGATAAAATCGCATATTTTTATTTCGAGTACATTTACTGCTTTACTCGACTACTCACCTTACCCCCGAGGGCATAAGAGTAACAAGACGAGGCGTCGCCCAATCGTCCACCTGTCAAGTTGCACTATTTTTTGAGTTGCTTGTTATTGGTTATTTAGCTAATTTTATTTTGTGCATTTTATTTTTCTTCTGCACGGGTATAACCTACTTGTACACAAGGGTATTGAAATGTTGTACACATAACGGTTGTATGTAGCAGCACAAAGAAATTGACAAATATATGGACAATAAAGATATACCAAAAGGCTCAAATCGATTAGAGGAGTCGATTTAGTCAAATTCGTTCGTCTTTGCATGCGCAAGATAACCCGAGAAAAAATTGATATATTTCAATGAAACTTGGCACATATCTCACTCTTTATCCAAGGTGTGGGTTGGCTCTGAAAATGGGCGAAATCGGTCAATCGCGGTATCTCTGTTAGAAGTGCTTCAAAGTTACGCAAAACTTCGAACAAATGATGAATCTAAAAGCAAAATAGACACAATACAAGTAAAATTTTGCAACATGCACCATGCCACTCCCACTTTCGTGTAAATACACGTATTTCGATAACGACCTAATAAAATTAACTGCTAATAAACCCAAACTTGGTAAACGTTTTGCCCTGCACCTCATTTCGATCTGACATGAATAATATAGCGCCCACTTCTTACAAGTTAAGCTCAAATTTCCTTTCAGCCTGTTATTACAAGCTTTAAGGGGGAGCCTACTTTAGAGGCTTCAGAAAATCAAAATATTTTCGAAGTTACAGAAGAAATTGTGAGCAAGCGTCGAGCATGTATACGAGCGGCCGGATCCCCCGAAATGCGATTACTCGGTTTTTTATTTTTACGATTTTTCCTAATTGGCGGGAAAGATAGGGAAAAAGTTAAACGTCCTATCGAAACGAGATAACATTGATTATATTCGGTTATGATTAACCCACTTTTTAAACAATCTAAACTGAATTTGTTTTTCTAAAAAAATGATTTTTTTTTTAATTAGCGAAAAATTGTTGAATTTCTCACTTTTTACTTAATTTCCTTGGTTTAACTAGAAGCTATACTATACTAAAATAAACATTTTTTTTTGGTTTTTGGTTTCACATGAAAATTGCGATTTGCACCTTTCCCGCCGCACGACACATGCACACTCGAGGCGCCTCGGCAAAATGCTTGTACCAGGCATAACATGACATATATTTTAATGAGAAAATTTGAGAAGACTATTGAAATATATAGCAATAAAACCTGAAGGTTTCGTTTCAATCGAATATTTCTTTCCTTACCAAAAAAATTCACGAAAAAATCGATTTTTTGAAGCCTCTAAAGCAGGCTCCCCCTTTTACTCTCATTATAGATGAGTTTGCTTGCTTCCAAAAATAATTGAACGCCAGTGCAAATTAAATTTTACTAAAATGTGTGTGGGTATAAAAAGTTCAGTCTGGCTTGAATTCGGTACTTCCTTACTTGTTTCTGCTTCCTTTATATGAGTAGGTGTATACGTACATTCAAACTTATTTCGCTTTGCTCCTCAGCCACCTCTGCTGGCGGGCATCGTGGCATCACTACAACCATTCTTCTATCAGCGATTATGTAAACAAATACGAGTGGGTATATCGATGGAAAAAGTGCATAATAGGCAGTAGTTGGTGCACGAAAGTACGGAAATACGAAAGTATGTGTAGGTTGTCGTAGTTGGAAGCCGTTGCGAAAAGAAGTATACGCCTCGTAAGTTGAGGGTATTGGATGCATATATTTTTTTTATTTATCCTCTTCTGGGGGGACTCTCTTTCATTCGGGAGGACGCAGAACGACAATGAAATCGGGCAGTTCTATTCACCCACGTCTGGATCCACCATGCTTGCAGCCAGCTTCATACTTTGTTGTACTGCGTCGAGGTCTATCTTTTTTCTCCGTACTATGCCTTACAGATGGCCACGGTATTCCTTACGGAAGGCTATGTTATCTTGAACGTGGCATACTGGCTAATTGAGAAAAAGTGGCGGGGTAGCAGAATTGGAAGTTGTAGTGACAGTCAACCTGCACTGAAAGCTCTTGCTAACCCACGCTGCTCTTCGAAGTTAGTCCGTCCATAGTCCATAGAGGACACTGGTATATACCTATGAAATGAGACTTTCAGCTATTAGCCATAGATGTCGCTAGGAGTATTTTTAAACCTTCCAAAATTTCTTGTTTTTTCCGCCTGTCATCTGTCAACAATATTCGGTTCATTGTTTTTTACGTTTCATACAACAATGCATTTTTGTCGCTCGTAAAAGTATCACATTTCGTGCCTTCAAACTACGATTTGCGGTCATCGTGAAACCACTTGTGAAATGCTGCTCTCCCGGTTCAAAAGGAAGTCTTTTTTGCATCGAATCGTTACGGGTGATGAAAAATGGGTGTATTTCTCCAATCCCAAGCGTAAACGATCGTATGGCCCAAAAACAAACGGCCAAACCAAATCGCTTCGGCCGCAAGGCAATGCGGTGTGTTTTCTGGGATCAGCGTGGTATGATTTGGTACGAGCTATTAAAACCAGGTGAAGCAGTTGACGGTGCACGCTACCAACGACAATTGGCCGATTTGAACAGCGCTATACACCGAAAACGCCCAGAATCGCCGATCGGCATCACAAAGTAATTTTTCTTTATGACAATGCACCGCCACATCGAACAAGAGCGACTCGAGAATTGGTGGAGACGTACGATAGGGAACCGCTGGTGCATGCGGCTTACTCACCAGACTTGGCGCCTTCCGATTATGATTTGTTTGCATCGATGGGCCAGGCACTTTCCGAGCAGCGCTTCAATTCAATTGGCCAAAGACGGCCAATTTTTTGGCCGCGGCATTCAAAAATTGCCTCAGAGATGGGAAAAAATGTGTCGCTGACGATGGCTATTATTTTGAATATATAGGTTGAACTCGTGCAGAGTAGCCAAGTGCTTCTTTAACTCAACAGAGAGGACCTGAGAGTACTGGTGGGTGTAATCATACGACACAACGCCTGTGGTCAGCATATGGCGGCCATGGGGGTCGTCGACAGCCCGATATGGCTACCCTGTCTTGAGGATAACGACATTGCAGAGCATTTTCTCTGTAGCTGTACGGCGTTTTCCATAGTCAAACTTGGGGTATTGGGTTGCGATATATTGAGAATGGACAACGTGCATACTCTTCCCCTTCCGGATCTCTTAAGATTCATGAGCGTGTCTTTTAACCGCATTCCGGTTATCCTCGCGATGGCGCCAATCTGGTCTGCATTTGCCCACCAATGCTTGCCATTAATCTGCCTAGCATTCCCGTGACCTTTGCTGCTTTGGTAGCCACATGACGTATCTTAGCGCCAAAACTGCAGTCAATTTGAATGCCTAAGTAGCTCCCAGCGTTTTGAGTCACTAGCGACGTGTCGCCTATTCGCATGCTGACTTCGAGTGGCATTTGACTTTGTGCCATTAGAATGACTTCGGTTTTATGTTTGGCGAGTTTCAGGCCAATTATTGATTTTTTTATTATTTGATTTAATTTTATATTTTCGTATTATTTTCATTTATTTTAGTTAACATGTTGTTTTTATACTTTTAAAAAATATTTTGTTTTATATTGTTTAATTTAATTTTAAATCAATTCATTCTTTGCTAATACATTTTAATAATAATAAGTATTCGATGTGGTTCCAGCTGGTGGTAGCGGAGGAAGAGGAAGGTCTCCTCTGAGTTGGAAAGATTAGGTGGAGAAGGACTTGGCTCCAGTTGGTGTGCCCAACTGGCGCCGGTTAGCAGGAGAAAGAAACGACTGGCGCGCTTTGTTAATCTCGGTTACAATAGAATAAGCGGATATCGTGCCAATCAAGAAGAAGACGTATGGAGACCTTTGTCTCTTGTAATTTCTCAGTAGGAAATGAATTTGATGATATGAATGTACATATGTACAATGATTTAAGTCTCAGAAATTTATTGGTTCTTTATGTCTTTACGTCTTTAATTACATTAGGAAGTATTACAAATACATATAATATACAAAATATAATAACAATAATAAGTGCTAGACTTTTTTTATACTTTTGTAACTTCTTTTTTAAATTTATATTTTCAGGTATGTAGCTGAGATCCCAAACAAATAATGTGAATACAGTTTTGTAAGTAATAAATATTTATGCTAAGATGTTGATCAGCCTAAACCCTCTACGGTTTCGTGCGCCACACTATTATACTTTTGGGAAAAAGTAATCCATTATTTTTGCTTAAAATTTTTTCGCAAATGGTTTAAAATTGTGATATGGTCGATCTTTAGCTCTTGGGCGGTGCTACGACTAGCATGCTGGTCAACTTTTATTATTTCTATTTATTATATTATCGATATTTTCAAAATTTTCCTTAACATCAAAAACAATTGAATGGAATTGAGGAAACCAAAATTGGTATGTCATTAGCTGATACAGAATCGGCGCCGTAAAGACCATTCACTCTTCAGAATTTTAGCGGCCTGGCTTGCGCTTTTGACTTCATTAAAAAAAAAAAGTGAGATGAACCGAATTTTCTCTTTGTTATCTTCTTTTGTTAACACCCTGTAGCTCACAACTGAATAGAACAAACAAAACACCGGAAAAGAATTTTTTAAGTGAAAAATGTTACCTTGTTAACGAGCGTAAATTTTAAATTGTTTGTTTGACACTTTACGAGCTACAGATCGCCACAGCCATCTACCGAGAAATTAATGGATTTCGTTTTCTCCAAACTATTAATTTAATTTTTTAATTATATTGTATTACTAGCTTTAAACCGCGGCCCCGCTCGCGTAGGAGTAGTTTTGAGGGATTTAGGATATGTATATAAAAGAATTACAAACAATAATTTCGTAGAAAATAATTTTTTATTAATAACCATAACATTACAATATCCGGCATCCGTTGCTATGCCTCGTTGAATAAAATCAAAACAACCAATCAGAAAAATATCAAGCAAAATTATTTTTATTAATTTTCTATCTCAAACCGTTTTTGAACTTTGCATTTGGGTCATAGTTGAACAGCTTATGCGGATTATGAAGTCTAGAGTGGGCTATAAATAGTGGGAAATAGGAAAAACTAAGATTTTTTAGATTAAATTTAAGCAAATATTCGATTATTAGTGACGAATGAGAGTGGTGGCGTGACCTGGGGGCTGTGGGATAGGAGTTCCATCAAAAAAATATGCCTATAACCTTCATTGGGTAAAAATATGAATGTATACAACTTTTTACGTCATTTGGTGTTGTCGTTTCGCAGTGATGCGCGGACAACGTACAGATTATTTATAGTATAGATATTTTATTTTATAACACTTTACTTCACTTGACTAATACTTTATTTTATATTATTGTGCCCAAATTATTTTATAAGAGTTTTTTATTTTATTTTATTAAATTACGTATATTATTATATTATATTTTTTTAATTAATTTCATTTCATGTTTTTTAAATTTATATTATTTTATTTAATTTAGCTTTTTGTTTTAATTTAACTTTTGTTTATGATATTCTTCTTCTTAATTGGCGCGATAACCGCTTACGCTTTTTTGGCCGAGTTTAACAAAGCGCGCCAGTCGTTTCTTTCTCGTGCTAACCGGCGCCAATTGGACACACCAAGTGAAGCCAAGTCCTTCTCCACCTGAGCTTTCCAACGCAGAGGAGGCCTTCCTCTTCCTCTACTACCACCAGCTGGTACCGCATCGAATACTTCCAAAGCCGGAGCGTTTGGACCCATTCGGACGACATGACCCAGCCAGCGTAGCTGTTGGATCTTTATTCGCTGCGCTATGTCTATGGCGTCGTAAAGCTCATAGAGCTCATCGTTCCATCGCCGTTACCAACGTGCGTAGGTCCAAAAATCTTATGCAGAATCTTTCTCTCAAACACTCCAAGCGTCGCTTCATCGGATGTTGTCATCGTCCACGCTTCTGCGCCATACGTTACGACGGGTATGATGAGAGCCTTGTAGAGTGTTAGTTTTGTTCGTCGAGAGAGGACTTTTCAGTTGCCTACTTAGTCCAAAGTAGCACTTGTTAGCAAGAGAGATTCTGCGTTGGATTTCAAGGTTGGCATGGTTGTCGGTGGTAATGCTGGTTCCTAAATACACGAAGTCTTTTACAACCTCGAAATTATAACTATCAACAGTGACGTGGGTGTCGATACGCGAGTGCGCCGACTGTTTGTTTGAAGACAGGTAGTTCGTTTTGTCCTCGTTCGTATCTCCATAAAATTACTTATGTTTGGCAACTTCTCTTGCAAGTTGGCCAGCCCTACAGTTCCCTGGTATATCTCTATGGCCTGGAACCTTACATAAGATGGTGCGATATTGTTTGATCATCTCATTTAGAGATTGGCGAGAATGTAAGACACTTCTTGATGTTGTTTAGAATGCATCCACGGCTCGTAGGGCAGCTTGGCTGTCTGATAGAATGCAGATATCCGATGATGATATTCTGTTTATATCTAACCATTTTAAGGCTTCATAAGTAAAGGATTCTTGGTTTTATTTAATTCTATTAATTTTTTTATTTTTTAATTTTGTTAATTTGATAGTACTTTATTTTTTATGTAATTCAATTTAATCTTATTTAATTTCATTTTATTTCGTATTATTTAAATTTTTATAATTTCTTTTATTTAATTTTCTTAATTGTATTTAATTACATTTTGAGTTTTTTTAAATTAATTCCATTAATGTTTTCCTTTTACTCCATTTCATTTTATTTTACTGCATTTAATTTTGTTCAGTTTATTTTATTTTATTGTATTATATTCATTTTAATCTAATTTATTTTACTTTTAATTTATTTTAATTAATTTAATAAAAATAATCTTATTTCGTATTATTTTAATTCTGATTTTTTTTATTAATATGGTTTATTTTGTTTCATCTTATTTTGTGTTATATTTATCCTACCTTGATGGCAGATACTTTCGTGTCAGACTTGACAACGCCTATTCATCGTTGCTAAAAGCACGCGCGGGGGTACCTCAAGGAAGCATCCTAGGCCCTCTCTTGTACCTCTTGTATACATACGACTTACCGGTTCACGAGCAACACGTTACCGCAACCTTTGCAGATGGCACGGCTATCCTAGCAGTTGGAGAAGAGATAGAGACTACAACGACGAAATTGCAATCAGCGGTGAGTTCTATTGCAACATGGGCAAAAAAATGGCGTATAAAATTAAATAATTCCAAATCAGTTCACATTATATTCGGCCTGAAAAAAACAATTTACAAGCCAGTCTACATAAACAGCGTAAATATACCGTACGTCAACGAGGCAAAATATCTTGGTATAACCCTTGATGCTAAACTGCGTTGCAAGGCGCATGTCAAGAAAAAGCGTGAAGAGCTGGAATTAAAAACAAAAGACCTTCTTTATCTTATTGGTAGACACTCTATTCTGTCAACGAACAACAAACTACTGCTATATAATCAAATACTCAAACCGGTCTGGACGTATGGCATTCAGCTATGGGGATGCTCAAGCGAGTCTTGCAAGACTATTATCCAACGATTCCAAAATAAAGTGTTGCGTAACATCGTCAATGCTCCATACTATGTGAGAAATCTCGACCTCCATCGTGATCTTGGTATCTTACCCATCACTGACGTGGCGAAAAAGTACGCCATGGCTCACAGACAACGTTTAAGTACACATGTCAACGCTGAAGCATTGGCTTTGCTTCAGCCAAATACTCATCGTCGGCGGCTCAAGCGTAAAACAGTTTTAGACCAGATGGGCACCCAGTAGTAGCTATACCTTATATATTTATACATTCATAATGAATTTATGAATATTGAGGCATCTTAGTTTTTTCCTTTTTTAATATATATGTTCAATAAAAATTGCTCGTTAGTATCTTTTCGTTGTACTAGTTGTAATTTCTAAACGTTATTCTGTTTATACTTTAAGATGCGTTAATAAAAAAAAAAAAATTATTATTTAGTTTAATTCAATTAAACCTAATATATTTAAATTTTAATTAATTTTTTTTTAATTTAACACCATTTAATTTACCTATTTATTGAACTTATATTTTCAATTAGTTTAATTTAATTTGCTTTTATTTTAATTCAGTTAAATTTCATTTAATTTATTTTAATTTGATTTATGCTTGATTTTACTTCACTTAGTGTTACTTTTGTATTTTCAATTTTTTTCAATTTATCTACATTATTTAATAGTTTTCTTTATTTTATTATTTTATATTTTATTGCA
>JAYXIM010003204.1:0-12801 GCA_037575425.1 Anastrepha fraterculus
TGCGGTCCGGCTTGACACGGCACACTGCAGAGGACTCCACTTCGGTTGGTTGTTTGCGGTTTCGATTCATTTAATTTGCTTTGGTGTTGGCTTTGCTTTTTAAATTTTCATCAAGGGAATTGAATTCGTGTTGAAATGCTGGAACTTCCGTTCTATTCATTATTTTTCGATGTATGTACGTAGGCACTCTTATACTGCTATGAGTTGCGGCCAGAATGCAATGTGACTAGTGTATGCATGTGTGCGTGTGTGTGTGTGTGTCAGTGTGAGTACAATTGACTTTGCATTGGGAGTTTTAATAGCCAACTAAATAAATTCCTATCAAGTGATTTTAGTTTTATAACTGCATAAATGGATGAGCACATGAATAAATGAGAAGGCTGTGTGAGTGATTTAAAATTCTCAGACGCAAATTGGGAATTTGAATGGACGCAATGCGGAATCTCTTTGGTGATTGTGAGCATATTTAGACGAAAGTGAATAAATAATTGAGTTTAATGGGCATTGAAATGTATGAAATTTTCGTGATATTTGAGCTCTGAGGCAATGAGAACTTTACCTACAGGAATGAAAGCTCAACTAAAAGCTAGACGTGCAAGTGGCACTGGCATCGAGATGTAATAGAGAATGTGTTTTGTGGAGCTCAGTTAAATTTTCTATTTTAAAGTTCCATTTGTGGAACTTACTGACTCACAAGAAATAATGGAAATATGGATGGAGCATTTTAAGGAGCTGCTCATAGCCGGAGAAACAGTTACAAATGAAGTCGGAGTAGCAAATGAAGTCGTTTCGTTGTCTGGGCATGATAGAAGAAGATCAGGACCCGCCAACATTAACTGAGATAGAAGAAGCGGTTAACCAAATGAACAACTTTAAATCCCCTGTAGAAACGAGATTATGTGCGAGCTATGGAAAAATTACGGTTGATTTTTTAGCTATTATCTTTTTAAACAGTTGGTTTAAACAGCTGACGCACGTTTCGTGTGTTGTTTCACTGTCAAACATCTTCAGTTTGGTCTATAATTTAACCATGAATTGTCTTACAAACGAACAACGTTTGCAAATCATTTTTTTGCAATTCTGCCAGTTCTGTTTTATGCAGTACTGTGTACTCTTATGTATACATTTATACTCCAATAAATATTATGTATCTATAATAACGCATCGAAACGCGACCTTATTCCCATTTAGCGTCAGCTATACGTACATAAAAAATTAGTAAAAAAAAAATAAAATCTAAAACTCACACAATTCTATGAATTTTCATCCAATTACAATAAAATATAGCTTATTCGACGCAAAATTATATTTACTATAACAGTAGTGTACTAAGAAAATCCTCAATATCGGATAATATCGTAAAAATGATGAGAAAATAGAGAAAAAATAAAAAAATTCCAAATGCTTCCGTCTACAGCCTCGTCAGTTATCATTTCAGAAAAATTGTCAACACACTGTCAAAAAGGCGTGTTTTTGTTCTTTCTAACTAAAAAAACAAATTTGAAATCGGATGGAAATTGGCGAAGTTAGGAGTGATTCTTCACATCAACCTACTCAAAAATGGTTTTATGGCCATAAAACGAGATTTTGGGGGTATATTGAAAATTTCTCCTATACCATTTTTCATAGCTTTACTATACCTTCAAGTTGTGCTAGGCCTCCATAAAAGTATAATCTCACTGTCGCACAGTGTAATACAACGTGCGACAGAAAAAGTTGTTATCTAGGAAAAATTGTATATGTGTGCATGTGTTATGCTACCTACTCTGCCTTTCATTCGCTCTTTTCTTTAACATTTTAAAGCACTAAATTTTCAAAAACTCTCTCTATGATATAATATTAGTGCGATTACCAAACGAATGAGGATATAAACAGCTTTGAATTTTTTTTTGTATTCGTAAATATTCTCGAAATGTCGCAATGAATTATTTTGACTAAAATAACTGAAATAATAAAATAAAATAAAATAAAATAAAATAAAATAAAATAAAATAAAATAAAATAAAATAAAATAAAATAAAGAAAAAATAAAATAAAATGAAATAAAATAATTGAGCAATCTGAAAATATATGAACGCTAAAAATATATTTGAGCAGCAATACATGGCTCAACTTTGTTTTTCTTCCTTTATTTGCTTGACAGAAAAGTTTCTTGTTTGATAGAATCGTAAAAAAATAGTTGTTCCTGTGAAATAAGGTATACATAATGGATATCTCTGTTAACGTTTCCTCTTTTTTACAATGAAGAATTAAATTGATGAAAAAATGAAAAACTGCATTCTCATTTCTATACAATATCAAGTTTCGTACGCATTTGAAATTTTTGATGGATAGCTAAAAAGTAGATTGTTGTCGCATGATGTTACCATTTGATGAATATAACTTGAAATTTTAAATACAATAAAAGAATTTTTTCTTTTCGTTTATTTCCAGGTAAGGCAATTCTTCTAAGCGAATTTACACTTTCTATGTATATATTTTAAAGGTAAGAAATCGGGTACATTAAATAACTTTTGAAGACCAACAAACTTAAATTGTTTTAAAAATAAGCTAGAAATAATTATATATTAAAAATAAATAAGGCTTGAAGTTGTGAAAGGGAAAACAGTGGTCGAATCATTGCATCCGTGCAACGATCAACAACTATACGAAAGAAAATTAGGCTCCCAATTTTTTGGTTAATCCCATTGAAGAAAGGTGATTGAGCATAGTTTTATGATCGCAGCTCATTTTTTCCGCCAACTCACAAATGGCTTGACGACTGTTCTCTTTCAAAACCGATTTCAGACGTTCTTCAACGAATTCAGAAGGTATTCCGCTATCAGAGTTGATGACAACTTCAAAGTCCTTATTTTTATATGCTTTAAAACTAATAGAAAATTAAATAACTCAGAAATGCAATTAACATAGTTCTGTAGAGCAGAAAAAGTTCTATCCAATGATTACTTATCCATTGCCAAACAACAAAGAAATCGTTGTAAAATTAAAGAAAATATAAAAACGCTATGAACTTATTCCTCAATCAATAAAATATTAGCATGGATCTCTGACTTTGTTTTTATATGTATATGAGTTTTAGTGAAAGTGATGGAAATGAAAAAATAGTGGGGAAACACTCCTTTGGCACTCCAAAAATACAGCGTAAATATGTAAATGGTTAATTATTCCAGCGCATTTACAAAATTTCTCTTGTAGATTCCTGAAACGGCCAAGCAAACGGCCAATTGTTTCTTTGATTGAAAGTTGAAAATTTATGTACAGGGTGCGCGATCTTTTATGCCGGTATGTAAACGCTGAATAACTTTGTCATTTACCAAGCGATCGACCTTAACATACATGTTTTCGGTACGTCAATTCAGTCAGTCAATTTCAACCATGGATCGCTTTACAACGAAACAATGCGCTGAAATAGTGACGCTATACATCGAAAATAGTCCTTATATTGTTCTAACCCAACGCGCATATCGCAAAAGGTATCACGGCAAACAGGCACCGCCTGACAATACTATTCCTCGTTTGGTGTCGAATTTTTTTGAGCACGAGACAGTAGGAGGTCATCAACGACTAAGACGTTCCCATGAACTTGTTGAAGCAGTGAGGGAGAGCGTTGCCCAGGAGCCAACAATGTGGTGTCGTCGTCGCGCTCAGCATTTTGGCGTCAGTGAAACCACAATGGAGCGCATTTTAAAGGATGATTTCAATTTGTTTCCATATAAAGTGCAATTAACACAAAGAACATTGCCGTCAGACCATTCATGTCGCTGAGAATACGGCCAAACAGTCGCTCGAATGGTTGGGACTGAACCTAATTTTTGGAAGCAAATTTTAATGACTGACGAGGCACATTTTAACTTCTCTGAAAAGCAGCGTGAATAAACAAAATTACCGCATTTGGGAAACTGAGAATCCACACGAGATTCATGAAACGCCATTGCATGACCGGAAAGTAACTGTTTGGGAAGGCATTTGCGCCAAAACCATCATTGGGACATATTTTTAACGTGAAAACGAAATGGTCGATGGAAACCGATATCGATGGATGTTGGCTCATTATGTCTGCCCGCAAAAGCGTGAGAAAGGTTTAAACGGTTACTGGTTTCAACAAGACGGTGCGCCATGCCACACTGCGAATGCAACAATTGAATTTATGCAACGAACAACGCCTTCTTACTGCTTGAAGCGCCATCTGTATGCCACATTTTTCTGGCAGAAGGATCACACAGATGGTTGAGGACTTCGTTAACTTTAGTGTGTCTGCGCTTTGCCGCGATTGCCCGCTTCCTCTTGCTGGCGCTACTGATACAATGAGTAACTGTTTCTTTTTTCTTTGTTTTTTGCTTGTTTTAGCAGCCACAATGCAAGTAATGCGCTGACTTTTGTGCGGGGATAAGGGTTGGAAGGATTAGGTTTTTGGGTTTGAAGAATGCGTTTTTTTTAAACAGGGAAAGTAGGTAAATTTGGAAAAATGCAAAGACCGTGCTTTACGTGAGATTCGAGCCCACAACCTCTGGGATGGTACGCTAGACTACCGAAGCCACTTTTTTCCACAACTCCAGGCGTTGTTTTCGTATTGCTTCACGCAAACGGCGCATAACTTCAAGGTAATACTCCCTATTTACCGTACAACCTTGTGGTAAGAACTTCTAACGCACGACGCCATGGTAAACGAAGAAAAAAGTGAGCAAAACCTTGCCGTTTGATCGAACTTGGCGTACTTTTTTTGGTCTTGGCTCTCCTGGTCTCTTCCATTGCGACGATGGGGTTTTGGTTTCGATGCCATAAGCAAATACCCATAATTCGTCACCAGTTATGACTCTTTTAAGCAAATCTGGATCATCGATGACGCCATTGAACAATTTCTGAGCGATGGTAATGCAACGTTGGTTTTGGTCAACATGCAGCAATTTTGAAACAAACTTCGCTGCAACACGCTTCATGCCTAAAATTTCCGAAAAGAATGCATGGCATGAGCCAATCGATATGCCGACAACTTCACTAATTGTGATTCGACGATTCTCCATAACAATTTTCTTCACTTCCTCAACATTTTCATCGGTTGTTGATGTGCTGGGGCGTCCAGAGCGAGCGTCGTCGTTTACATTTTCTCGATCTTCTGTGAAAAGCTTTTACAACTTGTAAACATTTTTTTGACACAGAATACTCTCACTGTATGCCACCGTATGTCAACATTTCAAGTGTTTTCGAGCACTTAAGGGGGGCCCTCATTTAGACGGTCGAAAAATGCATCATTTTTGGGAATTTTTTTCTCAGGTAAAATAACTTCAAACGTTTTGTAATTCATAAAGTACTTTAATAAATGTCTTGACTGTCTACAAAAATTTTCGGAGAAGAAAAAAAAACATTTTAAGTATGGAAATATACACCTCGTCCATGGCACCTCATTCTATCTGTGTACATTCTAGCGCTCTGAATTTTTTTCTGAAATAAAAAAACCAAATTTTTTTTAAAACTTTAGGATAATACCTTCGATGTGACATTTTGATTTAAAAAAAAATGTCGAAATTGATATTTTTTACCCAGTTTTATGTTAAAAGTGATTTTTCATGCATAAAAATTGACTTTAAAATTACAAAAAAATATGAAAATCTTTTTTTTTTTAAAAACACTTAATGTCACATTGAAAACAATTTAATTATCTTTAAAATGAGCTATTGTAAAGCCTGATTGGTTCAATACAGCGTTCTCAATTGTGTACACAAAATCGAAAAATGATGTTTCGAGAAAAACGCGTTTAAAGTTTTGGATACAGGCGATCAGGCCACCCGTCGCGTCCTGTTAAAAATTTTGTCACTCCTTCAAAAATACAGATATCGACTTGAAATTTTGAAAGTATATTCTTAAATAGTTGTAGAATAGATTAAAATTATTTCCAAAAAATCGATTTTTTTGACCCGATAAATGAGGGTCCCCCCTTAATTCCATTTCTACACAAAATTTGATGCAACTTCTTTGATGAATTTTTTTCAATAGTAGAAATCGCGGAACACGCAAAACATTGGCCTTATTTATAGCTATCATAAACAAACTAAACATCAAATATTGCTGAAACCGTGAACATATCTTCATAAGAAAAATAATAATCGGAATTCGAATGTACGTAGCCCGCGATATTTGAAAATTCATCTTATTTTTTAACACACCTCGTACTTAAAACTAAAATTTCAAATTTAGGAGACGACCAGCATTATTTCGCAAAGGGATAGGAATCACATGAGACGTTAGTTAGTCACTGCATCCTTTTGGGTTGGGATAGTGTGGAGGTGTATGCTGCAGTTGATATAAGCGTGTTTACATATCTCTTGATAAACCAAATCTTATCTTAGATGTAGTTAACTGAAGCATCATGTGGCTAGCACAATAAAAAATTATAAGTATACTTAATATATTATATTTCACTTGGATAAGAAATATGAATAAGCAACAAAAAATATGAAAATAGGAGACTGCTACTAATCTGGTGCAACACAAGCTTCCGCCAATCTCGCCAAAACTTGTAATACGCCGCATACCAGATGCACCTTTCTAATCTTAAATTCAAGACTTAATTGCATTGCTGCAGCACAATTAGCAGCTGCTCGTCGCCTTTTAATTACTTCCTTTTTACTCGGCGTTACAGGAGCCTGCTACTGCTTGTGGCTTTTGCACCATTGCGGCAAATGCGAGTATAGATGCGCTGTCCGCATTTACCGAGCGTGCAATATGAGGGTGTTTGTACACATGCCGCACTGTGGCACCACTGATAATGCAGGCTCTGTGAAATAAATGGGTTTAGCAAACTTACTTTTAGTGAGAACTGAAGGCTACATAGGCAGAGTCGAAGCTTCTGTCGCAAATAAATGGGCCCGTTCTGTTTCCACAGGAAGCACAAATTTATCGTGAATTTACAAATTATAAATAAATTACAATTATAATTTGCTGGCGCAACTTTCATACTTCTTAAACTATTTTAGTCTGCTGCAAGTGTTTTTTTTTTGCCACACTTTCTCCAAATGAGTAGTAATAATGAGAATCCTTCAAGAATGGGGAGGGATACATAAATACTCGTAGGGGAGAGTCTGTACCTTTGTTCTAGGAGCTCATCACCAGGAAGATGCTTTTGAGAGGTTCAACCCCATCTTTTTCGGTTGTTCAAATTATGTCAGATACAAAGCAGGAGGTGTTTGGAATCAATGTTTCGTTGTGTTGGACTACCTGCCGAGTCAATTCGATTACAATACCCTTATAATATTATATCTTTTCCCATCGCTTTAGAGACATACTTATTTTCATGTGAACATATTTTTTTAATGCAAATTTTATCAAAACCATTATTTACGTACCTTTTAAATAAAAACAGCTAAAAAAATCAGACTCTTGACCTATTATTTAAAAAATGTGAAAGTACAAGCAAAAGAAATATTTTTTAAAAATAATATTTAAAGAAGAATATCTCGAAAACGGTGAAATTTCGAACATTTTGCTACTTAACGAAATTATTGTGTTGTTCGGAAAGTAATTTCGTTTTTTTGTAGTGAAAATGAAATGCGATCTTAAACCCAGGCCTTTCAAGTGGCCATAAACATTTGAATTCGATAAATTTAACCTCTCACCGATCTTACGTGTTGTTATTCGCCGGTTTGCATCAACTAATGGCTTTATCGCGTCTTTATCAGCTTCAACCGGCCTTCCAGAACGTGGGGCATCTTCGACATCCAAATTGCCGGATCGAAATTATGCAAACCAGTTCTGGCACTGGCGTATTGTCGACACATCGGTTAATATCTTTCTGGCTTAAACAGCATTTGTACCTTTTCTATAGTAAAAAAGTAAAATATGACGGAAATGCTGCTTATTGCTCTCCATATTTAAAAGGGCACAGACCAAAAACTACTGCATAGAATCTAATTGAACTTATTCCAACCCAAGCTTTGCTATACCAGCTGCCAAAACATACAATGACAATGCCTCTTAAATGTGAAGTAAGCTGTGAAAAAATACAATTAAATTCTCTGTCGGGAAAAAACGAAATTACTTTCCGAACAACCCAATAATTAGAAATAAGCTAAATTGGGACCTTTTCCTTCAGTTATGGTTGAGATTTTGGAAAGGTCACTGGCTGTACTCAGTCACTGGACTGCCAGTTACCTCAGAGTCAACTCTGATAAAAAGGGAGCTGGTGCTAATTATGTACCAGAAAATACGAACCTCCACACTTTAAACTTCCCAGATTAAATAACCACGTTTTCACGCTTTCGTCTTGGAGTGATACTTTCAACTCCAAACTCTATTGGAAGCTCCACATGGGAAGTCGGGTAAAGAATGGTAGTATAGCAAACTAATGTTCGGAAAAAAGTGTGGACTCAAGCCACAAGGCGTTCTTTGGATGTACAACATAGTGCTATAGTTCCAAAGTTCCAGTTCCAGTTCTTGCGATTCTAGAGGCATGCAAAATACTTAGGGAAGGTGGGAGCGAGGAAGATATTAACATTTTTCCTATAGTTAAGCGGCGATCAATGCCTTGCTGACGCTATGATGCAGATCTAAACTGGTAAATTCTTATAAGGAGGAGATCAAATCTCATAAGTGTACAGGTAACATTTCTCCGATCTGGGTTCTAAGATAAGGGAAATTAAATTGCTGGTGAGCTTGCCAGAAAGGATTCGACTGAATTGGACTCAGAGATCTTCTACCCGATCATCGGCTTCCCCGTGACAGTTGTTAAAGGAGAATTGCACAACTTCTTTTTCAGTAAAGTGCAGAAAAGAAAACCCTTTGATCACAGTATGATAGACGCAGGGCTCAAAAAGACCTGCGACCTCCACGTCAATCAATTTTCAAATTCGTAGCTGTATTTCCCAACTATCGGTACACACATTTCGGCTAGGTTTACCTTTGAACCCCCATTGCAGAAGCTGCTTTCTTTAAAAGAAGAAGACTATTGAGCACTTTCTCTGTAAACGTCCGGGTTTGACAGCTAGATGGCTAAGGTCCCAGGGTGCTCTTTCTACTGCCTGGGGCAGTGCACTAACTTAAGTCCCATCAATCTTCCGCCGCTCTGGCTGGCTGTAGACATCTGCCTGTTGGTGGTCTCAGAATGGTGTCAAAACGACGCTTTAGTACTACTTGGGGAGTGGCAAATGGGCATTTGAACCATTTTATTTACCAATCTACCTTATCGTAATAATAATGCCGTCTTGAGTAAATCTACATATGCAAGCGTTTTTGATTTTTACAGTTTTGTTCAGTTTGAGTTACATTTTGCATTAAAAATGGATTCAATGGTGCGAAGCTCTCATAAATGTAGGGAAAATGTTTCGGTAATGACACTCTAAAGAAATTGCATTTACGAATTGCATGAAGCGTTAGAAATACTCAGTCCATCGAGAATGCCGAACATAGTGGCAGGCCGTCGATGTTAAAAGTGGGGAAAACATGAATAAAGCGAAAGAATAGTTGATCAATATTCGTTTCGTGCTGAGCCAAAAGTTCACGCATCATGAAGGCGCTGTGCGACGCTCGACCAAACTAAGGCTGATATAGGCGCCCTTCGCGAAATTCTGTGAACATGACAAGGCCAGCCAGTATATTTCATTGCGTTACCGATTACAGCTGCCTTGGGAGAGAGAGAGAGAGCAAATTTGGTGTGTGCTTTGCAATGCATTCGACAAAAGAAACAAAAATGGAAAAAAAAATTTATTTCAAATGACTGGAAATTTTTCAGTTGACCAGAAACCACAAGAGCCACTCGCACTTCCTCCCACACTGTCACACCCTCACCACTGTCAATCGCGTCAATAATACATTTTACAAGCGTGTAATCGAAAATTACAAACACAACAAAACAATACAAATGTCAACAACTTCTAACCAATTTAGCCTAACACAGATCGTGTCATCCATCAATCACGCCATCAGCCGATCAGTCAGTCCATCTCGCAACCTGTCTGTTATCTAGTCACGAAACCTGCTAAATAAAGGCAAATCGCAACGTTTGAAATGTTCTTGCCACAGGGGCCGCAGCGTTGCGACATGCAAAGTGCTGAAATGTTTGCCGCCGCCTTATTCGCTCAACATTGACAATCTCACGCATTCGCATGTATGTGTGTGTGCACGCGTATGTGTGAAAGTACAGCTGTATATGCCCGAGTATATGCGCCAGTACGCCCAATTGGCCATCAACTAACTGTTTGTGTCAGTGCCGCAGCAATCAACACGTGCCTCTTGCTGTTCATTTTTTGATAAAACTCAAACACCTGCACACATGCATATGTATGTATATATGTATATGTATGTGTGCGCAAATGGCTGATTTCATATGAGTGTTCGTCAGTGGCCGTCATGTTTTTTTTTCTTTTGCTTGTATAGATTGCTTTTATTTATTGCATAAATTTACATGAAGCTGCAACATGACAACATGGCAACAATGCAAACAACATACCTGGGCTAACACGATTGACACGACATAGCTGTACCAATAAAATATCACAATAAATAAACATGAAAAAAATCATAGAAAGAATATTGAAAAAAAAAAAAAATGTCAAAGGCAACTCAGAAACAGGCAAATGGAAGCCGGGTGTGATGCGAATGGGCCACAGCAGAGTGGTAAGTGTGGCTTACATATGTAAATTCCATTAGCGTGTGTGGGATGGTGTGAGGCGACATATAAATAAACAAATATAAAGATAAATAAAAATGTTGCGTGTAGTTGCAAATATTGCAAAATGGAGAGGCGCATTTTTCCTGTAACATTCCACATTCCAAATGCACCTACCCAGTAGAAAAATCACATACTGGTACCACCAAATTGGTTCGATTCTAGAGACTTTGGAGCCTTGAGTGCTACGCATTGCTTCCCTGCCTTTAGGGCGCTTAAAATCGATTAATTGGAATATTTAAGCCACCATTGATGCCATACGACCAGATTTACTGGAAAAACTAGTCAAAAATTGGACTGATCGAATGGACCAAGTAATTCGTAGCCGCGGCGCACATAAGCCGGACATGATAGATACAAATAAATGCCAAGAAATTAGCTACCACATTATAATAAGAAAATTCGTTTCAACAATACTCGTATTTCCGTTTTGTATTATCATTTTAAGTGCTCAAGTTCTTAAAATATGGCCAATACACGCAATACCTGAGTCTTGCACATCAATGACCCCATTCTATAATTTCGAACTTTAAAGTAAATGTATATATGCATGTAATACCAAATCCGAAGCATGGGATAACAGATGACGTTTAGCGTTCCTTGAACCCGTTAAAACAAACTGCAATCTAGCTGGCAAGGTTGCTGCTCTGCTAATATACGAGCATTATATTGCCATTCAAAGCGGCTAGACTCGATTCTTAGGACAGGCAGAATATCCTTAAAATTTTAATTAAAAGTATAACAAATTCAACTTCAATTTATAAGTTTAATAATCTATATATAATATACTAGGTTGTTCAATAAGTTTTGGGGTTTGCTAGGTAGGTAGGTAGGTTAGATGGAAAAAGTACCCCAGGTACACTTCAAGTAGCACTTACGTGCCGTTTTTATAAAATAATGTGGACCACTACCTGTGCAAAGAAAAATTTTGGGAAGAGAAAACCTTCTACAGCCACCCAGTGCTGTTGCAGTAGAGGAGAGAAAAGGGATCTAGACTGGAGCATTTCTTTAAGCTACCCCCAAAGTACACGCAAAGGAATCTGAAGCGCCTACTCGCCAGAGCCGGACGTTTGCAGAGAAAGTGTTCAACAGTATGTTTCTCTGCAGGATCCCCACAGCTTCTGCAATAGGGGTTGTACGGACCTCCAAGCTTCTCCGCATGCGTACCGATCACTCAGTGACCAGTGAATACCGCAATGAGTTTGGAAATTGAATTGCGTGGGATTCCCATCACCTTAAGCGTTCTGTTTATATCGTATTGAGGCAATCGAGTTTAGCACATTAGCACACGATGAGATATCTGTCTTGCGCTTTTTTTAGAAAGAAATTGTGTAGTTTCCCTTTAACAAAGGTCAAGGGGACACCGATGTCTGAAAAGGGGACAGCTGAAATCGGATCTGTCGACCCCTTTCCTGGCAAGCTCATCGGCAATTTCATTTCCCTCTATATTCCTGTGCCCAGGAACCCAGATACGGGAAATGTTTTCTACACGTTCGAGACGTTTGAGTTCCTCCTTACAGGAGTTCACCAGAAGAGAGCTGCAGTACGCGACGACAGGTCCTTGATCGCATCTTGACTATCGGAAAAATATTATTGCCTCTCTCTCAACAGCGATCCCAAAGCATTTGGCATGCTTGTAGGATCGCGAATATCTCTGCTTGAAAAACGCTGCTCGTTTCCGGCAGTTCAAAGGAGACCACAATGCTGGCTGATTTAGAGAAAACCTCCGCTCCACCTCTAGATTCCCTCTTGGATCCATCAGTGAAAACAGAGGTACCTGTATCCGTGCCGACTCCACCTCTTTCCAATCTTGTCTGGTCGGAAAGACAGCCCTAGTACAACCCTCAAAACCCAGTTGGCAGATGGAGAAATCAGTGTGAAGAACAGAGAAGGAAAGGGAGATCTGCTTCAAGGAGCTACTATGTCCTACAGGAAGTTATCTCCTGTGCACTTTCCAAAATTTCAGCCATAACTGATGGGAAGAGACCTGAGATCATTAGGATCAAGTCGTTGGCATACGCTACCACCTTTACTCCTCCCCTCTTTAAGCGAGTTAAAGCTTCATCAATAGCTACTAGCCAAAGGAGAGGCGAGAGGAAGCCGCCCTGCGGTGTACCCCTATGTACGAATCTAGTGACTCTAGC